>CM068758.1:10244389-10288418 GCA_035084275.1 Hydrolagus colliei | reverse complement strand
TTCCCTCTCTAGCACGTTATTGTGAGCTGACATCACCTACCCCCACCTCCCAGACTCTTTCGCTCGGGAATTATGGACAGGGTGCCCTCCCCTCCTTCTGTCCTCCTGTCCCTCTCTTATTCCCCCCTCTTCCCTCCCTCCCTCCCTCCCTCCCTCCCTCCCTCCCTCCCTCCCTCCCTCCCTCCCTCCCTCCCTCCCTCCCTCCCTCCCCTCCCTCCCTCCCTCCCTCCCTCCCTCCCTACCCCCTCCCTCCCTCCCTCCCTCCCTCCCTCCCTCCCTCCCTCCCAGCCATGTTGCAGCGGAGGAAGTACAGTATCTATGGTACTACTGACATGCCTCGGAAGTGTTGTCCCTCAATGGGAACAAGGCACGAACTACTATTGAATCCAATGCCTACTGAATATCTAGTCATAAGATATTACTGTCGTCTGTTGTGGGATTCGGATGAGATGGATTTCTAATAATAATAATAATCCTTGCATTTGATATAGAGCTTTTCACGTCTCAAAGCGCTTCACAGAATATATTGAAAGGTGAATTAACTGTATATTTGTGGGCGAAACTCGACAGTCAATTACGCACAGGCGTAGATTGAAATGATCAGTTTATGATATGTTTTTTTGGAGGGATCATTATTAGGCATGTGGAGTAAGGAAACTTGCCCGACGTTTCGCCCTGACCTGCCTGGATTCGAAACACAGGTCTCACGCTTGTAAGGCGAGCGCTCTAACCACTGAGCTAGAGGACATTTCTGCTTAACAATAATATTAATATTGGTGCTTCCACTTGATATTGGGCCTTTCCTCAAGAAGACTGACTCCTCATCACCTTTGAAACCATGGCCCCCACCCTACCTCAACGACCTGCTAACACCCTACCAACCTGTCCGCTCCCTCCACTCAGTGGGCCCCAGCCTACTCCATGTCCCCGCCCCATCCGCCCCACAATTGGCGGCCGAGCCTTCAGCCACTCTGCCCCCAACCGGGGAGGGAATACCATCCCACTCTGGCCTCCTTCAAGTCCTGCCTGAACACCCTCCTCTTCGACCGTGCCATCAGTCACCTTCCTACCCCTCCCTTCTCTCCACCCTCCTCGATCCTGACCCCAGCTCAGATCTGAAACACTGACTGTCCAGCGCTTTGGGACGTCCTCCTGACGTGAAAGGCGCTATACAAGTGTCATTTTGTTTTGTTTTTGTTGTTGTTTCACAGCACTTCACAGAATATACTGTAATGCATAATAATAATCCTTGCATTTGATATAGTGCCCTATCACATCTTCTAGATGTCTCAAAGCGCTTCACAGAATATACTGTAAAGTGAACTGACTGTATATTTGTGGGCGAAACACATTGTGAACAGTGGTGTCGTGGACTGAAGTGATCAATTTATCATTTTTTTGAGGGATTATTATCAGGCGTGTGGAGTAAAGTGACTTGTCCAAGGTTATACCCTGACCTGCCTGGAATTGAACCCAGGTGTCTCCCTCGTTAGGCGAGTGCTCTAACCAGTGACCTTAGGATTTGCGACCTTTGTTGTTGTGCAGGACGCGGAGGAAGGAGATGTGGAGGTGGTCGAGTGCCAGCCGGACGAGCGGGGAGAGGAAGAGGAAGAGGAACTCACTCCCGAAGAGAAGCGAAGGATCGAGAGGAAGCAGAAGAAAGAGAGGAAGAAAGAAGAGAAGAGGCTGCTGAGAGAAGCCGGGCTGCCGGTCCCAAAGAAGGAGAAACCCGAAAAGCCACTGGCCTTAGACCTGGCCTTGCAATACCTGACCAGGTAACAGCAACAGCATCACATGTACATAGCGCCTTTCACGTCGGGAGGACGGCCCAAGGCGCTGGACAGTCGGTGTTTCGGACCCGAGCTGGGGACAGGATCGTGGAGGGAAGGGAGGGGAAGTGGAAGGGTGACCGATGAGGGTGACCGATGGCACGGACGAAGAGGAAGGTCTTGAGACGGGTCTTGAAGTAGGCTCCTCTGCCCAACCCCTCCTCCTCTCCACCCATCCCCAAATCTTCTCTCCCCGCACCTCAACCTTTTCTCCCCCCACTCCCTCCTCCTCTTCCCCTCCCTCCCCCTCCTCCCCACCATCCTATCCCCCTCTCCCCACCCCACCTCTTCCTTTTCCGCCCATACCCAACTCCTCTCCTCACCACCATCACCTCCTCCTCTCCCCCCCTGCCACCAACAACAACAACTATCTACATTGATAGAGCGCCTTTCACGTCAGGAGGACTTCCCAAGGCACTGGGATCACCCACCCAACCTCACGCTTTCCTTCCATCTCTTTGATTCTCGTTGCTAATGAAACAGATACCTGGTTCACACTCTGATAGCAACCAGATCTTTGTTTGTATAGTATTGGCCAAACAGGCACAAGGTGTGGCATGGGGTAGTGGTGGGGAGTGTGTTGGGGGGGAGGGGTGGGTAGCTTGAATACAGACAGCACTTCCCCACACCCTCCCCCATGTCTAGTTGTATCATTGGGTGACTGCAACGTTCAGGAAATAACATCAATAGCAACCCAGAAACATGACCCAGTCCTGTGCATAACGCAGGGTGATCAACCCTCTCTCCTTCCCCCCCACCCCACGCTACCCCCGCTGCCCCCCACACCTGTTCCCCTCCCCTCTCCAAAAAAAAAACCCGTTCCCCCTCTGTATTTTAACCCACAATTCCCCAATAAAAATGAAGCGATTCACTTTACAGCTGTTTATGGGTCGTTGCTGCAAAACAATATCAATAATAATCCTCGCATTTTGGTACAGCGCCTTATCACGTCTTTGAGACGTCTCAAAGCGCTTCACACAGCGTACTGTAAAGTGTAGTGACTGTGTATTTTGGACCGGAATCCGGTCCCAAACAATAATAAAATTGGTCGTTTCAATCCACCAGTTTGTGGGGGACGCTGCTGTGCGCAACTGGCTACCGAGTTTTTCCCACAAATATACAGTCAATTCACTTTACAGTATATTCTGTGAAGCGCTTTGAGACGTCAATAAGATGTGAAAAGCGCTATATCAAATGCAAGGATAATTATTAATATGAATATGAATTATACGCTGTGCAGAATGGCTGCTGTATTGGCTCACAGAGATACACTGACAATGGAGCCATTTGCAATGATTGTGTTGATTAAATTCAAGCATTAGAATTATTGCTACTACTATTATCAATATTATCATTTTTGAATATTGATCCAAAGAGAGATGTAATGGGACGGAACGGAGAGAGCGAGAGAAAGACAAACTCTTATCTATGTTTTGATTCTTCCTGTATAAATAATATATATAAATAATAATAATCCGTGCATTTCATATCAATCAATCAATCAAAACTTACATTTATATAGCGCCTTTCTCGTCGAGAGGACGTCCCAAAGCGCTTTACAGTCAGGTAGGGACAAGAGCGGGTGGGGAGGGGTCGGGGCAAGACGATTTGTGGGCGAAATGCGGCAGCCAAATTGCGCACGGCAGCATCCCACAAACAGTCGTGGATTGAAGCGACCGATTTATTATTGTTATTTTTCTTGAGGCATTATTTCTGTATGCGTGTGGCGTACAGAAACTTGCGTAGGGTGTTTTGCCCTGCCCGAACCTGGGTCTCTCGCCTGTGAGGCGAGTGCTCTAAACCACTGAAGCTACAGGACTCCACGTGTTGTGGGCGAAACACACGAGTGGTTTGTTGTGGGTCTGAGTAAAACCCTCTCTCCTTTGTCGGCAGGTGGGCCACAGATCACAAGGAATGGAGGTTTCAAAAGACGCGGCAGACCTGGCTCTTACAGAACATGTACGATGGCAGCAAGGTACGGTATCAGTGAGGAAACGCACCCCAACCAACAAGGTGCAGACCGAGAGCACGACCCCTGCGCTTTACAGCAAACCCAGCGTCCGCATTTCCCGTCACGAGGACATCCCAAGGCGCTGGACTGTCAGGGATCTGCACCCGAGCTGGTGGTTGGGATCTGGAGGGGGGGGGGGGGGGGGTGGGGAGGGCAGGGAGGGGAGGGTAAGGGTAAGGGTAGGAGGGTACCGAAGGAGCGGTCGAAGAGGAGGGTCTCGAAGGAGACAGTGTGAAAGCCACTGTATCAAGTCCCGAGGATTGTTATCAATGCAATTTTACATATGTTTTTTCCCGTGAAATGCACTGAACGTACAGTGTATCAGTGTATAGCGCTTTGAGGCCTCTAAACTCATGACAAAGCGCCACATCAAACGCAAGGATTATTATGATTACTAATATTCTTTACCGAGCGCCTGAGTTGAGGGGGGCGGGAGGTGAGGAGGGGGGAGGGGAGGGGAGGGGAATGATGATTAAATAAAGCACATTCCAAGAGGAGCGAGGGTGATGCGAGTCAGAGGCACTCCAGGATGGAGTTGCGGAGAGCGAGCGCAGCAGAACGGCTGAAAGCCCAGCCACTGATTGAGTGATTGAGCGAGGAACTGGGCGGTTGGGTGGGGAGGGGGAAGTGGGAGAGAATGTGTGGGGGTGGGGGGTGGAGTGGGTGGGGGGGGGGGGGGGGGACGTGATATCAGGCTGAGCGAAGGGAGGAAAATCGTGAGAAATCTCACTAAGTGTAGCCGCCAGCTCGGGGGGAACCTGCCCGATTTGGAACCTCTTCAAAGGTCCCCCGCGGCCTGTGGTCCGTGCCAATCCCGACTCGGATGCCGAGGTTCCATAAAGCGCCTCTTGTCTCCCGGTCACATTGGGAATCTCATTAGCAAAGGAGCATTTTTTTTTGTTTCCCCTCCTCTCTGAAGTATCCTCGGTATTTATTTTTTTAAATCACACACAGAGATCAAAGGACCTGCTGCGCTTCTCACTTCATCCTAAGCCGTTAAACAAAAGCTGTCTGTGACATCGAACAAGGCCAGTGTGTGTGTGTCTGTGTGTGGTATCTGCCTGCGCCTGCGTGTGTAACTGTTTGTGCGACTTGGGACGTACTCGCGACATGAGAGGCACTCTGACTCTACCCGTGTCACTCCTATTGTTGTTGTGCGCAGTTGGCTGCCGCGTTTCGCCCACAAAATACGCGGTCGCCACACTGCAAACGTGTGCTGTGCAGCGCTCTGAGAAGCCTCAACGCCACTGTAAGGCGCTGTAACAAATGCGAGGATTGTTGGAAAGAAACTGGGTGTGATCTTCCCCCTTGATTCTTTATGCTGCGCAGTGGAGTACCAACTGACACTCACGCAGCCAGTGCCTGTCACGTCGCGCGGACCTCCCAACTCGCTCGGTTCAAGCCCCCGAGCTGGGGACGGAAGAGAGAGAGGGGGAGGGGGGCACGGTGAGCGAAAGCGCGTGTGTAAAGAGAGAGAGAGAGGTCTCGAAGTGAGACCTTGACTTTGACAGAGGTGAGGGAGGGGATCGGGCTGGGGATGGCTCCAGCGGACAGGACCCGGAGACAGACACACTGCGTCCCTGTTAACACCCACCAAAAGCTACCGTTGGCGTGACTTTGTTTGCTCGCCTTAAACTCTGCGCGAGGCTTGAGAAGTAATGCCTTGATTGCACCTTTTCGTGTCCAAACCTGGCTTGGTGTCTGGCTCCCACTCTAATTGCTGGCTGTCGTCACCCCTGTACTTACTGCGCGTTTCTCTTTCATTTGCCACCAGGGAGGTCTGCGGCGTCTCCTCCATCGCTTTGTGTTCAGCGCCAGCGATTATCATCACAACAGCAACAATAATAATAATAATAATACTAATAATAATCCTTGCATTTGACGTGGCGCTTTTCACGTCTTCTAGGTCCCCAAACGCTTCACAGAATATACTGTAATGTGAATTGACTGTGTATTTGTGGGCAAAACGCGGCAGCCAATTGCGCACAGCAGCGTCCCCCAGAAACAGTCCTGGATTGAAATGACCAATTTTATTATTGTGTTTTTTTTTGGGGGGGGAGTGTTTGTTTTTAGGCGCGTGGAGTAAGGAAACTTGCCCACGGTTTTGCCCTGACCTACCTGGATTCGAACACTGGTCTCATGCTTGTAAGGCGAGTGCTCTGAGCTACGCTGAGCTACAGGAGCTCCACGTTAATATTACTCCACTGTTTTTTCTTGTCCACGTCAGGTCCCCGATAAGTACTTTGATCAGTTGCTGGAGTATCTGGACGGGTTGAAAGGCAATGCTCGACAAGTCACGGTTCAGAAAGCGGAGGCTTTGATGAAGGACTCGGAAACCACAGGTGCGTGTGTGTCTGCGCGCGTGTGTGTGTGTGTATGAGTGTCTGTGTGTGAGTGTGTGTACATTTACATGTGTGGGTGGGTGTGCACACGTGTGTTTGCGTGTGTGTATGTGTGTGTGAGTGAGCGACAAGCCGCAGTTTAATTTTTAAAAACTGAAATAGAAAAGAGAAGCCGAGTTTCTCTCTCCCGATGTCCTGGTCTATAAATCTCTCCTCAAATAAAATTGGTCACTTGTTTCGTGGCTGTTTGTGGGACGCAAACTGTCTGCAAACTGGCTGCCGCGTTTCATCTGCCGTGTACGCAGTCACTACACTTTACAGTATATCCCATGAAGGCAAGAACTGCTATTATTGTTAGCTCTGCAACTTGGTTTGAAGTGCGCAAAATAAAAACCTAATCGCTCCTCTCTCTCCTCCTTTTACCTCCCCTCTACCTCCCTTTCCCTCTCCCCCCCTCCCCCTCTCCCCACCACCTCCCTTCCCTCTCCCCCTCTCTCCCCCCTCCCACTCTCTTTCTCTTCTTTCTCCCCCTTCTCATCCCTTTCCTCCCTTCCACAATCTCCTCATCCGCATCTCCCCCTCTCCTCTCTCTTCCTCCCTCTCTCTTCCTTTCCTCCCTCCACACCCCCATCCCCCTCTCCTCATCCCCCTCTCCGCCACTCTCATCCCTCTCTCCCCTCCCCCTTCCTCCTCTCCCCCACTCCCTGTCCCCACCCTCTTGCCACCCACCCCCCACCCCCCAACACCCACCGTATCTTTTGCCCTGGACAGAAGAACCCAGTGAAGATTTGGTGACAAAGTGTCGGCGTGCGAGACAGGTCCTCCAGCAGCTCTCGTGACCTTTGCCAGGTGCTGTGAGACCTTTTGCCGGCTGCTCCCGACACTTTGACTCCCGTTTTCCTGCTGCTTCGACCCTGTTGCTTCAGTTCCAACAAACGCCTGTACAAAAATGCGCTGACGTTTCAAGTAAATAAACGGAAAAACAAGGATACGAGTGTTCTATCGGAAGCTGCCTCGCCGCGGGCAGCCCCCACCACCCGCCTGAGAAGGCTATAGGTTCAAGACACCCCCCCCCCACCCCCCACCCCACCCAACACAACAACAACTTCGACTTATATGCCGCTATCCAGGAAGGCATCTCACACAATGATGGATCCCGGGAACTCCAATCACGGACACACACACACACACACACGCACGCACGCGCAGGGAAAGAATGGGGCAATCGGAGATCGAATGTGTTTTGCCTGTCGTGGCTCAACCCTCTCGCTCTCGCTCACTCGCCCACAACAATTCTCAATCATGCCAATTGCGATGGAGGTACCCAAGTTCACAATGCAACTGCACCAGGGCTGGTTTGTGGCTCATTAGCGCCGCCAGGTGGCCGGCCAGAGAGCTGCGGGTGTCACCGAAAAATTCAACCCGGGTCCCGATTTATTAATAATAATAATCCTCGCATTTGAGATGGCGCTTTTCGCGTCTTCTAGACTGTCTCAAAGCGCTTCACAGAGTATACTGTAAAGGGAATTGCTTGTCTATTTGTGGGAGAAACGCGGCAGCCAATTGCGCACAGCAGCGTCCCCCACAAACAGCCGTGGAGTGAAATGACCAATTTTATGATGGTGTTTTCTATTGAGGGATTATTACGCTTGTAAGGCGAGTGCTCTAACCACTGAGCTACAGACTCCACAGCTACAGGACTCCACATGGGGTTAGGGAGCCAGTGGAGCCTGGCTAGAACATGTACAATGGGGGGTATGGGGACAGACTTTAGAGTGGAGTGAGTGACCAAACTATTGATATTATTTTTGGAGGATGGATTACTACCGATGGAAGCTGTCTGCTGAACTGAGCTACAGGACTCCACATTTTACTCTTATTCCGCATTTTCAGAGCACCAGAGATTGGTAAATTGGTCGAAATCAGACTCCGTCATGCTAAAGGCCAATGTCCGTCACAGATCATCCAGAACTCTGCAGCCCGTGTCCTCTCCCGCACTAGGTTCCGTGATCATATCAACCCTCACCCAACTCCACCGACTTCCCATCACACAGCTGACAAGATTTCAAGATGGTTCTCACCTTCAAAGCCCTCCATGGCTTTGTTTCCCTCCCACCTCTGCGACCTCCTAACCCCCTACAACTGACCCACTTCCGTTCGGTCAGCGGGCTCCGGCTTGTTTCACGTCCCTCTCGCCTCACCAGGCCCACCATTGGCGGGCGAGCCTTCAGCCATTCTCCCACAACCTCTGGAACTCCATCCTGCAGTCCCTCTGCCTCACCCGCTCACTGGCCTCCTCGAAGTCCCGCCTCAAGACTCTCCTCTTCCACAGTCCCATTGGTAACCCCAAATCCCCCCCTTTCCCCGCCACCCTCCCCGCCGCCGACCCCAGCTCGGGTCTGACACACTGACTGTCCAGCGCCTTGGGACGTCCTGATGTGAAAGGGACTATACAAGTGTAATGTTCTTGCTGTTGTTGTTTCAGCCTCTCTTGCCCCACACTATAGAACTCCATCCTGCAGTCCCTTTGCCTCGCTTCCTTCCTTTCCTCCTTCAAGGCCGGTCTCAAGACCTTCCTCTTTGACCGTGCCTTCTGCTGCCCTCTTAACCCTCCCACCTTTCCTACTCTCCATCCCCCTGGCCCCCCCCACCCCCCCCCCCCGCTCGGGTCCCAACCAACCGGACTGTTCAGCACGTGGGACGTCCTCCCGATGTGAAAGGCTCTATAAATGCAATTTGTTGTTGTTGTTGTGACTGTTCTCCCTGAGTGGGAAGGTGACCATCAGAGCAGTTGGTCGAAGAGAAAGGTCTTCAGGCACGGCCTGAAAATGGGGAAGGAGGGGAGCGAGGCGAACAGGTAGCCAGCGGGAGTTAGGGTTAGGGTTAGGGTAAGTTTCGGGCCGCAGTGGCTGAAAGCACGGCCGCCGATGGTAGAGCGGAGGATTCGGGGGCGACAAGGAGGAGGCCAGACCCAGTAGAGCGGAGGCAGCGGGTACTGCTGTGAGGAGAGAGGAGGTGAGAGAGGTAGGAGTGGGGTGCAAAGGAATGCAGTATATTACAGTATATTCTGTGAAGCGCTTTCCGACGTCCTGAAGACACGATCAGGCGCTGTATCAAATGCAAGGTTTATTATTATGATTCTTACTATTCACACTTGGCTCCTGTTAACCCTGAAAATGCCGATGAGCAGACACGTCCTTCACTGGACGAGCAGTGGGATAAAAGGATGGAGATGTCACTGCTGGCCACAGGGTGTCGCCATGAGGCAGCATTACCAGGCTGTTCAGACGATCACTTGGGATCAGAAGTGGGTAATGGGTAAGTGGGTAATGAATACACTCGATACTGTGCCTTCACGCTGAGAGGACGGCTCAAAGCCCCCCCCCCCCCCACAAAATATACCTCGTAGTGTACGTGCTTTTAAGCTTACATTATTCTTACGTTATCAGCTCCTCGTGACGTCCTTCTGATGTGAAAGGCGCTATACAAATGAAATTCTGTATTGTATTACAGGGCTTTATATTGGGGTGGGGGGTGGGGGGGAGGCCGTTGCCTTGTACGAGGCACTGCCCTTTGGATTAAACATTTAAACTGATCAAACATCTGGCCAGTCCAGCCGGGTGTTAAAGATCTCACAGCGCGACTCGAAAAGAGAAGAGTTTCTCTCCACCCCCCACCACGTGGTTAAACAGTTGGCCGTTTGGCATCTGGCAAGGGCAGATTTGAGCCCACACCAGGTAATATTGGAGCTCCTGTGGTTAGAGCGCTCGCCTTACAAGCGTGAGACCTGTGTTCGAATCCAGGCAGGTCAGGGCGAAACCTCGGGCAAGTTTCCTTACTCAACACACACGCGCCTAATAATACTCCGTCCCCCCCAAAAAGAACCCACAATAATAAAATTGGTCATTTCAATCCACGACTTGTTTGTGGGGACGCTGCCGTGCGCAATTGGCTGCCGCGTTTCGCCCACAAACATACAGTCAATTCACTTTACAGTATATTCTGTGAAGCGCTTTGAGACGTCAATAAGATGTGAAAAGCACTACATCAAATGCAAAGATCATTATTACCATTCGCTTCATGGCTGTTTGTGGGACGCTGCCGGGCGCAATTGGCTGCCGCGTTTCGCCCACGAGATACCCGGTCGTTTCACTTTACAATATGTTCCGTGAAGGGTTTTGATGTAACGAGTGGCTGCGTCAAATGTAATTAAATTAAATGATGTTATTATTAAAATCATCCCAAGGCTGGGCGAGCGGATGGGTGGATGTTGTCTTGTGGCTGAATTGTCTTCTTCGCTGCTGCTGCTGCTGCTCCCGACAGACTTTTTGATGTGAATGAATTGTAATTGTGTCCCTCTCCCTCGGTCAGACTGTTTACAGGAATGGACTCCCCTGATTAGGGGACTTTAGGGAATCTTTATCACAGATGTGCACACACACACATACAAACGCGCGCTCGTGCGTGCACGCACAGATTAGTCGGTTTGGCTGCTTATGGGAACTAGTTGTGATCCCAGCGATCCACACTTTCTGCCTACCAGCCCTGACGGTAATTACTTGTGAAGCACTTGGAGACAGTTGAGGGTGAGATAAGATGCCGTTCTAATCAAACAATCAAACATACAGCGCTTTCCGTGTAGGATACAATCCCAAAGAACTTTACAAAGAGCAAGTGGAGACCGGAGCAAGATGGGGAGCAGGAATTCTTGACTCCCTCCCTCCCTCCCTCCCTCCCTCCCTCCCTCCCTCCCTCCCTCCCTCCCTCCCTCCCTCCCTCCCTCCCTCCCTCCCTCCCTCCCTCCCTCCCTCCCTCCCTCCCTCCCTCCCTCCCTCCCTCCCTCCCTCCTCCCTCCCTCCCTCCCTCGCTCGCTCGCTCGCTCGCTCGCTCGCTGCCCCACGGTGAGACGGATGTACTCAATGTGTAACGCTATTCCAAGGCAATCACACAATAATATGCTAATCTTCTTTCCTCTCCCCACCCCGCCACCCTCACCCTCACCGTTAATCCTGATCTGTGGAGACAACAGGGAAGCTTTGTGTCCCCAAGTGACTAGATGGTGATGGAGGCCAAGTTTATTGATTTGGGATTGTTAAATAGGGATTAGTGTGAAAGCTGACGTACTCCTCTATCCATCAGCTCTCTGGACGCACCATTAAACTAAATTAGTTTTCTGCAGATACCTGTTGTTGGACCTAAATACCTCCGTGGTGAGGCTCTGCTATCCGGCCTTTGATATAGGTTCTAAGGCGGAGGCTGGCACTTTCATTTTCTCCACTCACTCTTCAGTCAGCGCCCTTCACGTACTGTGTCGGCGCACTTTACAACACTGGCGTTAGACTCCGAACCGAGTGAAGGGGAGAAAGGGAGGGAGTGGGTGGGTTGAGGGGACCAGAGGAGGGTAGGAATAGCAATGTAATGGCAATTGGGTGGTGCGGTTTCCAAGTGAAGATTGGAGTCTAGGTACAGGAGAGAGGGAGGGCATGGAAAAACAAAGGCACAAAAGATAGAGGGAAGGAAAGAGAGAGCAAGAGGAAGGAAGCGCTCTGGGACACTCGCCTACATGAGGGGTGCTATATAATTGCAAGGTGTCGTTGGAAGAAAGGGAGATTCAGGTAGAGAGAGAGAGAGTGAGAGGGCCTGATTTGAAGCTCATCGCACCCTGTGAGTGAGCAGCAGTGATGAATGTGGTTGGGCCGTGAGCCGGCACTTGCGAGTTGCGCAGAACGAGGAAAAATGGGCCGAACCAAGCGAAGAAACGGTTTTCATCTTGAGTAATAACACAGCAAGATCAGCCTCTGATCCTGCAGTTTCGCTTTGTGGTGAAAAATGAAGCGTTTTGCCACCACCCGCCCCCCCCTCCCAGCTCGCAATCCCAGCTGCGCCGAGACCTTCTGCCACCCAGGGAACACCCACGTGTTCGAATCCAGGCAGATCAGGGCAAAACCGTGGGCAAGTTTCCTTACTTCACACACACACCCCTAATAATAAGCACCCCCCACACCACCACCCCCCAAACAAAAAAACATAATAATAAAATTGGTCATTTCAATCCACAACTGTTTGTGGGGACACTGCTGTGCGCAATTGGCTGCCATGTTTCGCCCACAAATATACAGTCAATTCATTTTATAGTATATTCTGTGAAACGCTTTGAGACGTCTAGAAGATGTGAAAAGCCCTATATCAAATGCAAGGAATAGTATTATTATTTTTTAACACTTGCCCTATGACAAAACGTTTTTTAGGATGATAAAGGGATTTGACAGGGTAGATAGAGAGAAGCTATTTCCTCTGGTGGGGGGGATGGAAAACAAAGGGGGCATTAGAACCAGGCCATTTAAGAGTAAAATGAAGCATTTTTTCACTCAAAGGGTGATAGAAATCTGGAATTCTCTCCCCCCAAAGGTCGTGGATGCTGGATCCAGCCACACCTTCAAGAGTGAGGTTGATAGATTTTTGGTAGGTCAAGGTATTAAGGGATATGGGGAGAAAGCGGGAAATTGGAATTGAAAGGATTAGTGGGAGATACAGATCAGCCATGATCTAATTAACTGGCTGAATAGACTTGACAGGACTCCTATTCCTATGTTCCACATCCACCTGAACAGGCATGTTCGGTTTAACGTCTCAGTTCAACCTCCCGACAACGGAGCACTCCCCCCACCCCCCCCCCCCCCCCCCCCCGCAGCACTGCACTGTGAGGTGGTTCGACTCTCACCCCCCACCCCACCCTTTCCCTCCCTCCCTCCCTCCACCCCCCCACCTCCCCAGCACTGCCTAAAAATAACCATTTAAAAATCAGTCACTTCAATCACGGCTGTTTGTGGGGACGCTGCTGCCGGCCGCGTCTCGTCCGCAAAGTACACGAGTCAACTCACTTTGCAGTTTCCCAGCTGAGATTTCCCAGCAACTTCTGTTTGGGTTTCAGATTTCCAGCATCTGTCGTATTTTGCGTCTTGTCACTTTACGGTATACCTTGTGAAGCGCTTTGAGACGCCTCGGAGACGTGATAAGATGGCTGCATCGAATGCAAGGATGATTTCTCTTCGTTTAAAGGCGCTTTAAAACCGACAAGCCGCTAACTCCGAGGTGAGCCAGGCTGTCGCCCGCTACAAAACTGCTCTCCGTTGAGGGAATCAGTGGAGGAGCTTTGAATGCGCCGTCGCTTTGAAGGGGAGAGAGGACAGCAGTGAGGAGGCTGTTTGAGACGTCACAAAAGTGATGGCCTTCAAGGTGCCATTGACTGACTGATCAACAAACCCTGTGCCCTCCCTCATTGTTGGAGGAATCAGGCGGTGCTTGGCTTCCTGAAGCTTCTTCACCACTGTCACGAGAGCTGGTTTAACAGCATCCAGACCTCAAATGCGACAGCAGCAGCAGCAGCAACAACAACAACAACTTGGATTTATGTAGCGCCCTCACACCACGCCGGACGGCGTCTCAGAGCGCTTCCCAATAACGGATCCCGGGGCTGAGCCAGCTGGGCAGGGGGGAAGAAGGTGACCCAAAGCGCGGTCGGAAAGGAGAGTCTTTAGGCGAGACCTGAAAACAAACAGGAGGAGGGGAGGCGAAGGGAGTGAGGAAGGGAGTTCCAGAGCCTCGGGGCGTAGTGGCCGAAGGCACGGCCGCCAATGGTGGGAGCGGAGGATTCGGGGGACGAGATGGCCAGACCCGGTGGAACGAAGGCAGCACCCTCCACACCAGGCAGCGTCTCAGTGTCTCAGAGTCGCTTAACAATGACGGAGCCTGATTCCAAGCCAGGGGGGGGGGGGGGGGTGGGGGCGCGTGGCTGTAAGCACCGTCGAAGAGGAAGGTTTTCAGGCGGGACTTGAAAAGGGGGAGAGATGGGGCAAGGCCGTGTGTATATGTGTGGTTTGTATTTGTATGTGTGTGTGGTTTGTGAATGGTGTGTGTGGTGTGTCTGTTGTGTATGTGTGCGTGCGGTTTGTGTATATGTTTTGTGTGTGTGTGTCTGTGTGTATGTGTGTGTGAGTGGAGCTTTCTGTCTAACTGATCCTATCAAACCTCATGTCATGATCCACATAGCGCAGCAGCACTGAGCACACAGAGAGTGAGACAGTGGTGTGATAGTGCAATGCTGTGCGTGTGTTAAATAATAATGATCTTTGCATTTGATATAGCGCTTTATCACGTCATCCATTCATCTCAAAGCGCTTCACTGAATACACTCTACAGCGAATTCACTGCATATTTTCTGGGCGAAACAGAGCAGCGAATTGTGCATCGCAGTGTCTGTTGAACAGTCGTGGATTGAAGTGACCAGTTCTTTTTATTGGGAATTATTGCCTATTATTATCTGACTAACAAGTGGGTTCCTACTTACCCGCTGGGTAAACTGAGACGTCTGTTTGTGTGTGTGTATTGATGTGTCCCTTGGGACGTCCTCCCGACATGAAAGGTGCTCTATAAATGTAATTTTGTTGTTGTTGTCAGAGTGTGTGATAATTTGACACTGTGTGTGTGTGTGTGATAGTCTATCACTGTGTGTGACACTGTACGTGTGTCAGTGTGTGACAGCCTGACACTGAGTGAGTGAGTGACGTGAGTGAGTGAGTGAGTGAGTGAGTGCGTGCGTGCGTGCGTGCGTGAGTGAGTGAGTGAGTGAGTGAGTGAGTGAGTGAGTGAGGTGAGTGAGTGAGTGAGTGATGTGAGTGAGTGAGTGGAGTGAGTGAGTGAGTGAGAGCGTGTATGTGTGTGGGGCGGGGGGTGGGGTGGGGGAGGGTTCTGTACATTATCGCAGTCTCTTTAAATAAACGAGCCATTGTAACTTGGTCCTCGGCCAAAGCTCCTGTGAGTGATCAGATATCCATCATTATCATTGATTCTAACAACCAGTGCGCCTCTCTCTCTCTCTCTGTCTCTCTCTGTTATAACTTCGAGAAGCCTTTATGGTAACCCACAGGAAGCCTGTGTACAGTACAGCCCATTATAATAGGCTGACGCAGGAAAGGAACACTGTCTGTACATCAATCAGCACTGCATTGGGACGCAGCAAAAATACAAAGGCTCAACAAACTGCGGAGGTGGAATAATAATAATAATAATCCTTGCTTTTGATGTAGTGCCTTTCCACGTCTTCTGGACGTCTCAAAGCGCTTCACAGAATATGCCGCAAAGTGAATTGACTGTACTGTATATGTATATGTCCCGACGAAGGTGGTAGACCCAAACGTTTGAACCCTTTTTCCTGTCTCCATGGATGCTGTTTGACCTGCTGAGTTTCCCCCAGCAACTTTGTTTTTGTTTCGGATTCCCAGCGTCTGTAGTACTTTGTGTTTTGCACTGTATATATTTGTGGGCGAAATGTGCGTTCCTGGCATCAGGATACAGCAGTTTTCCACGCCGTCGAGACGTCTCAAAACGCTTCACGAATACGCTGTCAAGTACTTGGTGGGCGAAACGCGACAGCTAGTTTGTGCGCAGCAATGTTCCTCCTTCCTATCCCTCCGACCTGCTGACGCCCTACCGACCTACCCCGCCCGCCCCTCCCCCCTCCCACCCCTTCCCACTCTCTGTCAGCGGGCTCCGGTCTGCTCCATGCCCCCTGCCCGACCCTCCCCTACCATCAGTGGCTGGGCTTTCAGCCTCTCTGCCCCCACGCTCTCTGGAACTCCAATCCATAGTCCCTTCTCCTCGCTCCCTCCATCGCCTCCTTCAAGGCCGGTCTCAAGAGGCTCCTTTTCGATCGTGCCTTTTGCCGCCCTCCCACTTCTCTCCCTCCCCTCCTAACTCTCTCCCTCCCTTCCCCCTTCCCTGTGTCGTCGTCCCCCGACATGCTCGAGTCTCGACCCCTGACTGTCAGCGACTTGGGACGTCCTCCCGACGGGAAAGGCCGCACTAGAAGTGTCATTTTGTGTTGTTACTGTTGTTCCAGTGACTGACCGAGTGACCAATTTATATTTTCTGATCTCTCGTCTGATTTACATCACTTTCCTTAAAGAATAAACTGAGATAATGCGCATCACTCCCCAACCCTCCCACGCGCACACCCCCCCCCACCCCACCCCACCCCACCCACACACAGACAATCTAATCCGACAATTCAACCCCCTGTCACTACACTGGAGTGTGATCTTTGACTGTGTTTCCAAACCCCTGACAGGAAGCTTTGAACCACCACCTCCTGCTTCTGAGGCGAGAGCTTTACCACTGAGCCAGATTGACACAAGACAGGGACATGTCTGTGAGTCACATTTCTCTTCATCATGCACCACTGGAATCACAGCAGAATAAATGTCAGCTTGGATCACTTGCCACCCCACCGCACACACACACACACACACACCACACACACACAACACACACACACACACACACACACACACACACACACTCTCTCTCTCTCTCTCTCTCGCGCGCTCCCGAGTCGGGAAGTTGTGGGTTCAAGCTCCGTGGCAATGACATGAGCAACACAATAATAATGATTGATAATAATCTTTGCATTTTGATATCGCGCTTTCGCGTCTTCCAGACGTTCTCAAAGCGTTTCACAGAATATGCTGTAAAGTGAATCGACTGTACATTTGTGGGCGGAACGCGGCAGCCAATTGCGCCACAGCAGCGTCCCCCACAAACAGTCGTGGGTTGAAAAGACCTTTTTATTATTGTTTTCGTTTTTCAAGGGATTACTATCAGCCGAGTATGTGTGTGTGTGTGTGCGTGTGTGTGTGTGTGTGTGTGTGTGCGTGTGTGTGTGTGTGTGTGTGTGTGCGTGTGTGTGTGCGTGTGTGTGTGTGCGTATGTGTGTGTGTGCGCACAGCGTGTGGAGTAAGGAAACTTGCCCAAGGTTTCGCCCTGACCTGCCGGGAATCAAACCCAGGTCTCTCACTTGCGAGGCGGGTGCCCCTTAATCACTGAGCTACAGGACTCCAGGCCCCAAGACTGCGCACATCGAGTTGAGAAGCATGAAGCAGACTGCTGTACAAATGTCAGTTGTTTTTTGTTGTCCAGACATGTCTTCCACAACAACAACAACAACGCTACACTTGTATAGACAGAGCCGTTCACGTCAGGGGGACGTCCCAAGGCGCTGGACAGTCACTGCCTCCAGACCCGAGCTGAGGACAGGCGGACTTGAGGGAGGCCAGGGAGGAGGCGAGGCGGAGGGACTGCGGGATGGAGTTCCGGAGGCTGGGGGCAGAATGGCTGAAGGCTCGCCCGCCAATGGTGGGGCGGGGGACGTGGAGCAGGCCGGAGCCTGCTGAGCGGTGGGGACGGGCAGGTTAGTGGGGGGTTGAAAAGTCACGGATGTTGGGTGTGGGTGCGAGGCTGTGGTGGACTTTCAAAATGAGGAACAGGACCTTGAATTGGATCCCCTGGATGATGGGGAGCCAATGGAGTCGGGCGAGGATGGGGGGAGATGGGGGGGGCCACAGAGTTTGGAGCGGTAGTCTCTCTTATACAACGGAGATCAAGCTGGATGTGGAATAGCCGTGCTTGAAGCAACAACAACAAAATTACACGTGTACAGCGCCTTTCAGGTCTATTCAGACTAAAGGATCTTTAACACTGTGTAACACTGCAGTTCAGCACACCTCACTGAGCTCCCTCTCTCAGTGACTCAGTCACTGGAAAATTAAATATTTGTTCAACTGCCAATAAGACTTCAAAGGAGAGATAAGGGTATAAATCTGTCTCATTTGCGCTCAACCCTGCGCCCACACAATACACAGTCATTCCAGTTTACAGTCCATGTATCCTGCAATGCGCTGTGAGACGTCTCGGTGGCAGTAAATTGTGTGAAGCGCTTTGGGGATGCCGAGAAGACGTGATAAGGCGCTAGGTCAAATGCAAGGATTATTGCTATTATCATCATTATTATTCTTGTCGGTCTTAGTTAGGTGAGCAGACAGAGAAAGGGAGGGCTGGGAAGACTGCCTATCTCCACAGGATTGTTTCTACCTATGGAGGTGTGTCCCTCCCTCCCTCCCTCCCTCCCTCCCTCCCTCCCTCCCTCCCTCCCTCCCTCCCTCCCTCCCTCCCTCCCTCCCTCCCTCCCTCCCTCCCTCCCTCCCTCCCTCCCTCCCTCCCTCACTCACTCACTCACTCACTCACTCACTCACTCACTCACTCACTCACTCACTCACTCACTCACTCACTCACTCACTCACTCACTCACTCACTCACTCACTCACTCACTCACTCACTCACTCACTCACTCACTCACTCACTCACTCCCCACCTCATTTCGCTTGGTGTGGAGTCCTGTAGCTCAGTGGTTGGAGCACTTGCCTCACGAGTGAGAGACCTGGGTTCGATTCCCGGCAGGTCAGGGGAAAAACTTGGGCAAGTTTGCTTACCCCACACTCCTGACAATTACCCCTCGAAAAAAACAATATTAAATTGGTCAATTCAAACCACGACTGTTTGTGGGGGACGCTGCTGTGCGCTGTTGGCTGCCGCGTTTCGCCCAGAAATATATACAGTCAATTCACTTCACAATATATTCTGTGAAGTGCTTTGAGACATCTAGAAGTCGAGAAAAAGCACTATAACAAATGCAAGGATTATTATTATTATTCACAAAATATATTGTAAAGCCAATTTGGTGGGTGAAACTCGGCCGCAAACTACACACAGCAATGTCCCACAAACAGTTATTATTATCATTATTTGTCCTGACTTTAAACCGGGACATATTCAGATCATTTTGGTGACTGGATGCTAATCCCTGGGTGTGTGGGAATAGAGCAGGGATTTAAAGAACAGCATGTGTGGCATCAAAGAACAAGCTCGCTGATCAAAGGCAGATCAGTGTTTGCCAAAAACACAGGTAGAGCTGCTTTTGTTTCAGTCCCAGATCAGGGTCACACACGCATGCACGCACATGCACACGTGCGCCGACAAGTTTGGATCTTGCGTCTAGAATTCATAATGGTTTTATTGACTCAGTGACTTCTCGTGTCAGTAAAACTCTTTGCAGTGTAGTATCGGGCAGTGTAGTGACTATTTGCCGGTTGGTGAGTGCCAATTTATTCATAAACGGCCATGAAGCGAGTAACCAATTCTTGTGTAGAAGATTGTCAATCAGGACACTGGGAGAAACGCCCTCCTCCTTTCCGAATCGCACCACAGGATTTTCAAAGTCCACCCAAACAGGAGACGGGACCTCAGTTTGATGCCTCGTCCAAAAGATGGCAGCTCTGATAGCCCAGAGCCTCTGAAGGAAGCGGCCAATTGTAGTTCTAAGGTTCCCAAAGATTCCTGCTCGGTTATCTTTCCCCCACCCACTCACTTATCCCAACCACTCGCTCAGCTCCAAATCCCTGACTGTGCAGCAACTCTCCTGACGTGAAAGGAGCGATGCAAATGTAAGTTCTTCTTGTTGTTTGGAGTCTCAGAGCTCAGTGGTTAGAGCACTCGTCTCGCAAGCGAGAGACGTGGGTTTGATTCCAGGCGGGTCAGGGCGAAACCTTGGGCAAGTTTCCTTACTCCGTCCTCACGGTTGACAATAATCCCTGGGGAAATAAAGACAATAATAGAATCGGTCATTTCAATCCACGGCCGTTTGTGGGGGACGCTGCTGTGCGCAATTGGCTGCCGCGTTTCACCCACAAAAATGCAGTCAATTCACTTTACAGTATATTCTGTGAAGCGCTTTGAGACACAGTCTAGAAGCGCTATATCAAACGCAAGGATTATTACGTTTATTAATCTGCATCAAATTAATTGCTGCCGACATCTCTATTATTGTAGCACGCAACTGCCAGGGTGGTTGAAGGCAAACTGGATGGTGTTTTTATTCCAGCAATTCCTCTGTTTTCTAAGACAGGTTTCGGAACAGAATCCATCTGTATATTGTGGAACTTTTTTTTAACAAATAAAACATATTGGTAAAAAAACTGCACATAAGCATATGGTTAGTAAATTGTTCACACTGCGAGGAAGCAGATGCCTGGAGCTGATTAATAATAGGAATCGTTTTGCTTCTATTAATACTGGTTTTCCGCTTTGGATATAAAAAAGAGAGCGAGCTTTGAAGTGGAATTAATAACAGCCTGTCAACAGGCGACAACAACAACAGCAACTTGTATTTACATGTCGGCCTTCATGAGGGGTAGTCTCACAGTGGCGGAGTCCCGACAATGAGCCGGGGGGTGGGGGAGGAGTGGGGGGGAGGGAGGGAGGGAGGGAGGGAGGGAGGGAGGGAGGGAGGGAGGGAGGGAGGGAGGGAGGGAGGGAGGGAGGGAGGGAGGGAGGGAGGGAGGGAGGGAGGGAGGGAGGGAGGGAGGGAGGGAGGGAGGGAGGGAGTACTGTAAGGAAGGAAGGCAGGGAGGGAGGTAGGTCTCGGAGGGCTTTGCCGGATTTCGCTGTACACAGTGTAGTGACTGTGCGTTTGTGGTAGACGAACGAAAACTGAAGCCGGGGAGATGCTGGTTTCCTGCGCCTTGCATCTCCGCATGTCTCCCATCGGGAGTGGCGAGCAACTCGGGGCAGTGAACAAAGGAGGGTCCTCGACGGGCAGAGAGAGGGGGTCGGTCACGGAACTGTCCCGTCACACAGCTCCCAGGAACCGGCCCAGACCATCCTCCGCGCAAATCAAGCCAGCGCCGGAGTCAAATCGAAGGCATATGGGATACTAGGCTTTATAAATAGGGGTATAGAGTACAAAAGTCAGGAAGTGCTGACTAACCTCTATAGGACTTTGGTGAGGCCTCAGCTGGAATACTGTGTTCAATTCTGGTCACCACACTACAGAAAGGATGTGAAGGCATTGGAAAGGGTACAACGAAGATTTACTAGGATGGTGCCAGGATTGAGGGACTTCAGCTATGAGGAGAGGCTAGATAGGCTAGGGTTATTCTCTCTGGAGCAGAGAAGATTGAGGGGAGACCTAATAGAGGTTTATAAGATCATGAGGGGTTTCGACAGGGCAAATAGAGAAAAACTATTTCCACTCGTGGGTGAATCTGTGACTCGTGGTCACAGATTTAAAATAGTTTCAAGGCGCAGTAGAGGGGAGCTGAGGAGAAATTTTTTCACTCAGCGAGTTGTTCGAATCTGGAATGCATTGCCTGAAAAGGTGGTGGAGGCTGATTCGATAACAACTTTTAAAAGGGAATTAGATCTTTATTTAGGAAGAACGGGTCTATTAGGCTATGGGGAGCGGGCAGGGCAATGGGATTGAATCGCTCTTTTCAAAGAGCCGGCACAGACTAGATGGGCCGAATGGCCTCCTTTTGTGCCGTAAAATTCTATGATTCTATGATTCTTCTATGAAATCGCTCGTCGACATCCAACTGCCAAGCCTGGTGTCATTTTACTGTTTTTTTTTAGCAATTAGTGCGGAACGCAGAGCGGGGCAGCGTTTTATCTCAGTGGGAGCGGGCTGTTGGATTGTTAAATGAGCGTCCTCAGAAAGGTTTGCTGGAGCCTCGTTAACATCAAAGCCCTTTGCTTCGAAACCCCTTCGAAAAAGCATCCTCCTGCACTGCTCCTTGCGTTTGGCTGCCACGTTTGGCCCTTTGAATCCGCCCATCCGACCTCTCCGCGGTGCCAGCACTTTGAGAGTCCTGTAGCTCGGTGGTTATAGAGCAACTCGCCTTACAAGCGTGAGACCTGTGTTCATATCCAGGCAGGTCAGGGCGAAACCTTGCACAAGTTTGCTTACTCCACACACACACACGCCTAATAATAATCCCTCCCCACCCCCACCACCAAAAACACACATTAATAAAATTGGTCATTTCAATCCACGACTGTTTGCGGGGGACGCTGCTGTGCGCAATTGGCTGCCGCGATTCACCCACAAATATATACAGTCAATTCACTTTACAGTATAATCTGTGAAACGCTTTGGGACACAAGTCTAGAAGACATGCAAAGGACATGTCAGGACCAAATATCAAATGCCTGCATTATTATTGCTAATTATCCTCAGCCCACAGTAACCAACATGGCCGGTGCGAGGGACAGTTTCGACAGCAACGATTTGCATTGACGCTGACTTCAAATGCATTGCCTTTCACAAGAGCTGAACATCTTGAGGGCTATGATTGCAGGCTGCCTAACACTGTGGTCATCCTGGCTGGCAGGTCAGTGGGTGTCAGGCATGCCTTGAGCGTCTTGATACATTAAAACGCTGCTCTTTATCTCTAAAGCCCTTTATTTTCCACATCAGTGATAATTGAAGGCTGGCTGTACGACTACAATTCGCAAAGAGCCATCAAACATCACAAAGCCATCACCCGTCATAGCTGGCTGGCTCACTCTCTCCCTCCCTCGCTCTTTAGACTTTAGATAAAGTTGCTGAGACAATTTGAAGGGAGAGATACTATTACCGCGCCTTGCGTTTGAGATAGCGCCCGATCACGTCGTCGAGACGTCTCAAAGCGCTTCACAGATTAAGCTCTTAAAGTGTCGTGTCGTGGAGACGCGCAGCTGAGTGGTTAGAGCACTCGCCTCGCGAGCGAGAGACCTGGGTTCGATTCCCGGCAGGTCAGGGCGATACGTTGGGCAAGTTTCCTTCCTGCGCACGCCTCTGTTTACCTCGAAGTCGGGAGCAACCCGGTTGTTAGTCGATCTGCGGATCGTTTTTCCGGGATGATAATCTTTCAAACAAAAAACTACTAATAATCACTTGGTCACTCAACCCACGATTTGTTTGTGGGGGGACGCTGCTGTGCGCAATTGGCTGCCGCGTTTCCCCCACAAAATATACAGTCAGTTCACTTTACAGCATATTCTGTGAACTTCTTCGAGACATCTAGAACAGCGGTTCTCAATCAGGGGTACATCCGGTAACCCAGGGGGTATAAAATGACTTCCAGGGGATACAGGTGGCGGTACATTGATTTATTTAGCTCTCTTATTTAGCGTTTCATTGCTTTCCAAATTGTATTTTTAATTGTTATTCCCCTCATTTTGTATGTCACTAGTTATTTTGGTGTATAAGAAAAGCTTGGTCATAAAACGCAAGTGGAATGAGGGCGGGGTGGTGTGTGTGTGTGCATGTGGTTGGATGGGGGGGTACACGATAACGTTGAAAATTAACAAGGGGTACATTACTGAAAAAGGTTGAGAACCACTGGTCTAGAAGACGTGAAAAGCGTTGTATCAAATGCAAGGATTATTATTATTATTATTACATCCTCATGTTCTATTATTGTGGCGCATCTGAAAGTGTTGTTCTGTTTTGAACTCTATTTTCTACAGCTCTACGACGTCCCCAGTAATAATAATAACACTTTAAGTGAATTGACTGTATATTTATGTGCGAAACGTGGCAGCCAATTGTGCACAGCAGCAAACAATCATGGATTGAAATGACCAATTCATTTTTTTTCTTGAGGGGTTATTATCAGGAAACTTACTTCTTCTCTCAAGACAGAAGTTTATCTAGCCGCTCTCTTAGCTTCAGTCCCTCGACTCATTATCGGAGGCAAGATCGTTCGTCAAGACTGCAGAAATCCGGCTTGTGCCCCGTCAGCAATTGTAATAACATTAACGATCCTCGCATTTGATGTGGAGCCTTATCGCGTCATTGGGACCCCTTTACATTGGTTCACAGGATATGCCGAAAAGTGGATTGACTTTGTGGGCGAAATTCGGCAGCCAGTTGCGCACAGCAGCGTCCCCACAAACAACAAGTTTCACGTCGGGAGGACGTCCCAAGGCTCTGAGCAGTCAGGACGGGACCCGAGCAAGGGAGCAATGAATACGATCGGCTCACAGTGCAAGGCTTGGGGGGATAGTTGGAAGCCTCAGCGCAGGTTCGCACCCCAAATACACCACGGAGTTCGCCGCGGTGAAGGTTTGTGGTACGCGAGGTGGAATTCGGAACGTTTATTTGCTCGCTTGCTCTCTCTCTCTCTCTCTCGCTCGCTCGCTCGCTGTCTCCCATCCATTAAAACATGCACAGCGAAAAACAGAGCGCTCCAATCATCGCAATCGCAGCAAGTGACACCGCGGCTCAGCTGCGCTTCGTGCGCAGATCAGAGACTCGTAAAGCCACCCTCACCTGTCTCGAAGGCTTGGCAGATAATCTTTAAGGCCTGTGCTTTTTTTTTTAACGCACATACACCACGAATGTAATAAGGCCATAAATCAAATGGCCCGGCATCTAAAGTGGATTTTAATGGAATCACTTTGATGGATTTGTACGCGGATTGGGCTGTTGGCAGTTGGCTTATACTCTCTCGGAGGAAGATTTGTTTCCAACGCACAACGTTGCAGGTGTAGTTAACCTGACATGTCTCCCTTTCACTTAGAGGCCAAGCCACCGGCCTGTTTGTTGGTCGCCGTGGTCTTAAGATTGATGGCTGTGCTCGCTCGCTCGCTCGCTCGCTGCTTCCAGTACCATCAAATCAGCCCAAGTGACCCGCAACCTGTGGGTTTGCTGCTCTCTCATCCTGATAAGCGGAGTCTCTGCAACTCAGTGGTTAGAGCACTCGCCTCATAAGCGTGAGACCTGTGGTTCGAATCCAGGCAGGTCAGGGCGAAACCTAGGGCAAGTTTCCTTACTCCACACACACACACACACACACACACACACACATGCTTAATAATAATCCTTTCAAAACAAACCTATAATAACTTGGTCATTTTCAATCCACTGGGCTGTCGGGTTTCATCCACAAAATTGACTTCACCAATACGTCCTGTAGCTCGGTGGTTAGAGCACTCGCTTTACAAGTGAGAGATCTGGTTTCGATTCAAGGCAGGGAGACACCTTGGGCAAGTTTTCTTACCCCACACACCTGATGATAATAATAATCCCTAAAAAAAAATAATAAATTGGTCATGTCAATCGACGGCTGTTTGTGGGGACGCTGCTGTGCGCAATTGACTGCCACGTTTCGCCCACAAATATACAGTCAATTAACTTTGCAGTACATTCTGTGCGGGGCTTTGAGTCGTCTAGAAGAAGTGGAAAGCGCTATATCAAATGCAAGGATTTTTATTCTATGAGATGTCTCCAATTGTTAATTTTAGATAATCCTTCCAATTGATTATTATTATTATAAGCCATGTGTTTAGTTCACCAATCGAACAGGTTTGTCCCAGACTGCCAGTCTCCGCGCCTGCGATTCCTCCCTTCATTTCTGCTCTCCAGTGAGATAATGACACTAATGCTGATGCTGAACAACAATACAATGGTATTAATTCGAGAGAGAGCATTCGAGTTTGACAGTGGCATTCTAGTACCCTGGCAGAGATGAAATGCTTATTCATTTAATATCGCTCAGAGGGGAACGCACACACACAAAAAAAAATCTCGACGGCAGCAGAAATTTCAAAACTCTCCCTCGTGTAAATAAGAAGGAAAATACCATTCAGAGCTAAAAAAAAAAAGCTATTTAATTAACTTGGCGCTAATCTATTTCTTAATTGAAAGGTAAAACCTGTCATGGCGGAGCGGGGCTGAGCCACAAACGGCTGTCTTTTGAGGGGGTGAAAATGAATTTGAGTGCAGTGGTAACAAGTTGGATTCATAGACGCCGGACGGCGTCTCAGATTGCTTGATACTCTCGCTCGATACTCTGGTACCCTCACCTACGGCACTGCGTGTCGAAACCGACACTCTAACGCAGTGCTGGGGGAGGTCTATATTGTCGGAGACGCCGTCCTTTGGATGAGACGTTAAACCAAGTTCCGGTCTGCCTGTTCAGGTAATAATAATAATAATAAATACTATTATTCATTAATCAAAATAAATAATAATAATCCTTGCATTTGATTTAGTGCTTTTCACGTCTTCTAGCCGTCTCAAAGCGCTTCACAGGATACACTGTGAAGTGAATTGACTGTATATATTTGTGGGCGAAACACGGCAGCCAATTGCGCACAGCAGCGTCCCCACAAACGGTCGTGGATTGAAATGACCAATTTATAGATTTGAAAAGCGAAGGGAGTTTCTTCTGCGTGTCCTGGCCAACAATCTAGAACCCACAGCTCTTTGGGTCGGAGGCAAGAATACCACAAGGCTGAATACGCAATCACATGGCGCAGTCCCTTTCTTCGCCTTTCGTCCATACACCCGCGCCACACACATACAACGCACACGCACATACTCTCCTGCGGAGTTCAAAATGGTGTAATTAAGTTTTCAATCGCGCGGAGCCCTCTTTAATCTCGCGCCCATCGCCAAGAGAATTCCCGATTCTAAGCTCACTCGGGTGAGCGAGGTTCACGACACACGCTGTTATCCGTTGACCCTTAAGAGGCTGCGTACATTCAGGCCTTGCTAATAACTCAGCTTTCCCCTGTTTAGGGTGTCGATTTGACCATTAAAGCCCTGACCTCAAGCTTGAAACATCGCCAAGCATCACTTCCTGCACAGGCAAGACACGATAGCTGGAGCAAAGTCAAGTTGATCATTAATTAGCTTCCTCTTCACTTTTTCTATTCATTAAATGCCCGGAAGTGTATATTATAATCAGATGGAAGAACACACACCAGCTCAATGTTGTGGTTCTGCGGCATTTTCCTGTAGCGCGAAGCTCCTGTAGCTCAGTGGTTAGAGCACTCTCCTTACAAGCGTGAGACCTGTGTTCGAATCCAGGCAGGTCAGGGCGAAACCTTGGGCGAGTTTCCTTACACCACACGCCTAATAATAATCCGTCCAAAAAACACACAATAATAAAATTGATCATTTTCAATCCACGACTGTTTGTGGGACACTGCTGTGTGCAATTGGCTGCCACGTTTTGCCTACATACGTATAGTCAATTCACTTTACAGTATATTCAGTGAAGCGCTTTGAGTCTAGAAGACGCGAAAAGCGCTATATCAAATGCAAGGATTATTATTAGTGGCTGAAAGTGCGACCACCTATGGTGGAATAGAGGGCCCGAGGGACTGTACTGTACAAAGATCATTATTGTAAATTGAAGATGGCAAAGGATTGCAGACATTTCGCAAAATACATTCATAATTTGGAAGGAGTGTTTTTTTTCTCATCCAGCTCTCAAAACAAAAACGCAGTTTCCATCAATAAAACCGAATTTGAAGGTTTTCCACAAGTCTGTGTCTTTGCATATTGCGAGATAAAACTGCCTTGAGCTTAAGGCTATACTCTGAATTCTGGACCTTTTGGCACCATACAGATATATAACACAATAATAATGATAATCATTTCATTTGAAATAGCGTCTTATCACATCTTCGAGACGTTGCATGGTACTTCACAGAAAATACTGTAACGTGAATTGACTGTATATTTGTGGGCGAAATGCAGCAGCCAATTGCGCACAGCAGTGTCCCACAAACAGTCGTGGATTGAAATTGACCAATTTTATTATTGTGTGTTTTTTAGAGGGATTATTATTAGGCGCGTGTGTGTGTGTGGGGGGTAAGGAAACTTGCCCAAGGTTTCGCTCTGACCTGCCTGGATTCGAAACACAGGTCACACGCTTGTAAGGCGAGGGCTCTAACCACTGAGCTACAGGACTCCTCAAGTGGTTGCAAGTTTTTGCGGTACAGATCAGCCATGATCAAATAGAATTGCGTTGCAGGCTGGAGGGGCTGAATGGCCTACACCTGTTCCTGTATATCAAAGGCGTTTGAAAAATTACTTTTGACTTTGTAACTTTTTTTTAATGTATAGCAAACCCGGCAGATGCCTTAGGCAGTAAACAAAAATCTTAAACATATGTCAAGTATTCGGTCGACATGCTCCCACTGGCTGACTTCTTTGCTAGAAGTTCCTTGCGTGTGATTAAAAGATTGGATCTGCCAGATAGCTGTCGGTCATGCTGTTGCCTCCTTGGCAAATGATGATCAAGTTCCACAAAACGCTCACTGATCACAGGCCAGGACTTGAGCTAATGAGATTCCATATGTCTTTCATCTGCAACTCGATGAAGGTGAATGCATGTCGCCAGCAACAATAACAACAACATCGACAACGACAAAATTACATGTCTACAAGCGCTTTTCACATCGGGAGCATGTCCCAACGCGCTGGACGCTCTTTCAGTGTTTCAGACCCAAAGCTGGGGACGGGATCGGGGAGGGTAGAGGGAAGTGAGGGGTGGGGAGCGTGACTGATGAGGCCTTTCGAAGAGGAGGGTCTAGAGGCGGGACTTGAGGGAGGCCAGGGAGGGGGCGAGGCGGAGGACTGCAGGATGGAGTTCCAGAGGTTGGGGGCAGAGTGGCTGAAGGCTCGCCCGCCAATGGTGGGGAGGGTGGGGAGGGGGACGTCGAGCAGGCCGGAGCTTGCTGAGCTTGGTAGGGGGTTAAGCGGTCCCAGAGGTAGGGTGGGTCGTGGCTAAGGAGGGCTCCCAAATATTCTCCCAAATAAATAAAACCCACAAAATATGCAGTCAATCCACTTGACCCAATTTTTTTTTGAGGGACCATTATTAGGTGTGTGGAGTAAGGAAACTTGCTCAAAGTTTCGCCCCTGACCTGGCAGGAATCGAACCCAGATCTGTCGCTTGTGTGGCAAGTGCTCTCGCCACATGTCTCCTCTTGTTGTGGCTTTGCTTTCACATCCCAATCTCGCACTGTGAACAGAGTGAAATCTGCAAAGCTCTCTTTTATTTTTTCCTCCAGAGATCGACAGGTGGGATTCCCCGGCTCCTGGAGTTCGGTGTCAAACAAGCAGAGTTTTCCACAGGCAGCCGTGAGGCGAGGCCTCGTTGTTGTTGGGCTCCCCTGGGGTCTATCAGTTCAGTATCTGTCTCAGGTCATTGAGTCGTGATAATCCACACGGCTCGTATTACACACCGGCCTGGTTTCATTTCCGCCGTTCGTGTAATAAACACTCGGAACAGCTGTCAGGCCCATCGGAGGACGTTAGACAAATGGATCACTGGTTCAATAGTTGACCTGTCGGAAAGTAATATCAGAGTAATCCTGGCGTTTCGATCTAGTGGCTGCAATCGCATCGTTGGGACGTCTCAAGGCGTTTCACAGGATTTAGTGTAAAGTGCGGTGACGTTTTGTACACTAATAATAATAATAATCCTTCCAATTAATATAGCGCTTTTCACATCTTCTAGATGTCTCAAAGCGCTTCACGGCATGTACTGTAAGGTGAATTGACTGGATTCATTCCTCACCTCGTGGCTGATTCACTGGTGTAAATATATTCTAGGTATAACTACAAAAACACGCACTACACTCAACGGTAATTAACTGCAAATTGCTTTTACTATATTTTTAAAACGTATCATGAAGTGACTGGCGAAGTGAAAATTGATACCTTGTCCCACTGCTGAACCCTAGTTGAATTTATGCGTCACCAATCACTGCCGTGGGCATTTATCGATTAGTTACAGCTTTCTCTGGAATAGGCATTTAATCCTATGTCAAAAGGCTGAATCTCTGTTCGGTGTCTTCAGTTACAAAACTTTGCTTCACATCTTGCTGACAAACTGCAGTACTGTCAAGTAATAATAATAATAATCCTTGAATTTGATATAGCGCTTTTCACGTCTTCTAGACGTCTCAGAGCGCTTCACAGAATATACTGCAAAGTGAATTGACTGTGTATTTGTGGGCAAATCGCAGCCAATTGCACACAGCAGTGCCCCACAAATAGTCTTGGTTTGAAAAGACTAATTTTATTATTGTGTTTTTTTTTGGAGGAAGTATTATTAGGTGTGTGTGTGTGTGGGTATGGTGTAACGAAACTTGCCCAAGGCTTCGCCCTGACCTGCCTAGATTTGAACACAGGTCTCACGTTTGTAAGACGAGTGCTCTAATCACTGAGCTACAGGACTCCATAATGTGCCCCATAAAAAGACCAAACCAGTCAGTAAGGGAGGGGAGAAAATAGGTGTAACTGTTGGTGAGTAACTAATCAAGATATAATCCTTAAAACAATAATAATTTGGTCATTCAATCCACCACTGTTTGTGGTGACGCTGCTGTGCGCAATCGGCTGCCGCGTTTCGCCCACAAATATACAGTCAATATACAGTCAATTCACTTTACAGTATATTCTGAGAAGCGCTGTGATACGTCTGGAAGACATGAAAAGCGCTATATGAAATGCAAGAATTATTATTATTATTATAATGTTCCCTCTTCCGTTCAGCTCTCCACCCTACACACACACACACACACACACACACACACACACATACACATGCGGTAGTCAATAATAGCTAATAGACTCCCAGTTTAAGTATTTGTCAATTAAAAGCTTTTTAAGTGGGTTAGCTGGCCAAGAAAGCAAGGCTGAGTTTTGCAAGGATCATTCGACACAGATAAGTTGTGATGGGATGCTGTCGGTACTGTATACGTTTGTTTGTTTGTTTGCATGAACCTTGGAATGTCAACCTGAAGAAGGCACTGATGTGAAGTGAGTTCTGATCAGAAACCAGTCTGGAGGTTTTTTTGATGGTTATTCCAAGGGGATAAATTAATAATAATGATATTAATAATCCTTGAATTTGATATAATGCTTTTCACATCTTCTAGACGTCTCAAATGTGAGTGGGAGTGGACTGCCCATGGCTTGATGCAGCTTCACATCTTTTTCTTGCTCTGCTCTTTCTTATGTTTGAAAGATTAAAGGAGAATTTTGTTTATTCTAAGTTTGTTGCTATTCCAGGGCGACTCTCAGTAGATTTGATGAGGTTTTACCCACTGGGTTTGGATTGAGCATTCAGCCTGTGAATGAATTGTTTAGCACAGAGACCGTCTTTAGGTTTAAAAGGCAGGTCAGGGCGAAACCTTGGACAAGTTTCCTTACTCCACGCACACGCGCCTAATAATAATCCGTCCAAAAATACACATAAGAATAAAAATGGACATTTCAATCCAAAATTGTTTGTGGGGGACGCTGCTGTGCGCAATTGGCTGCCGCATTTTGCCCACAAAAATACAGTCAATTCACTTTACAGTATATTCTGTGAAGCGCTTTGAGACGTGACATGTTGAGTGATTGAACCCACCATAGTAATCTGCTGGCACCCAACAGGGTGGGAGACCTAAGAGTTTGGAAGGACGCTGAATTTTTTCCTTCTCATCTTTTGGTGTAAATCCAATACTATATATACTGTATATATATTTTATCTCAAAATCTTTCATGTGCGGGACCTGAGTTGCGGAATTAATACAAAAGTGTAAGAATAACCTGCTGAATTTCATTTATCTCCAAGGGGCTTGTCAGAATAAATGATCTCCAAATAAATCAATCTTGTCCTAGATGGTCCATTACTCAAACACCAACTCACTTGTTGATATTTTACTTGTTCTAATTCATCCCTCTGTACTGTTATTACAGCATTCATGTATTTCGCCTGCCTGCCTGCCAATGTCCTGCCCAATCTTTTCGCTGTTCTTTCAATCCTAGGTTGCCTTGGCTCAGTTGGCAATGCTTTTGCCTCTTGAGTTAAAAGGTTGTGTGGGTTAAACCATCCAACATTGGTACTTTGAACCAATAGCCTAGTCTAGCCTGACTCTCCAGTGCAGTGGAGCTCCTGTAGCTCAGTGGTTTGAGCTCTCACCTTACGAGTGTGAGACCCGTGTTCAAATCCAGGCAGGTTAGGGCGAGTTTCCTTACTCCACACGCGCACCTCATAATAATCCCTCCAAAAAAAAACACAACAAAAAAATTGGTAATTTCAATCCATTACTGTTTGGAGGGATGCTGCCGTGTTTCGTCCACAAATATACAGTCAATACACTTTACAGTATACTCTATGAAGCGCTTTGAGAAGCCAATAAGATGTGAAAAGTGCTATATCAAATGCAATGATTATTATTATTATCGGAAACGCTGTCCTTCAGATAAAGTCACTCAGCAAACATCACATCCTCCCAACTTGAAAGGCTCCACACAAGTGCAACTTGTTATAGTTCGTGCGTTGGTATGAGCTCCTCACCAAAGTGTTTCTTAATCTCTTTCCACTGCTCTGTCCCCCCACCATTCCAGTCCATATGTTGGTGTCAGTTTCCCCTCACTGGACCTCTTTGCTTCAATCCCATTCCCATGTTAGTGACTCATTGAAGGTGGCAGGTCAGGTAGACAAAGCCGTTAAGAAGGCATATGGTATACTAGGCTTTCTAAATAGGGGTATAGAATACAAAAGTCAGGAAGTGCTGACTAACCTCTATAAAACTTTGGTTACGCCTCAGCTGGAGTACTGTGTCCATTTCTGGTCACCACACTATAGAAAGGATGTTAAGGCATTGGAAAAGGTACAAAGAAGGTTTACTGGAATTGGTACCAAGATTGAGGGACTTCAGTTATGGGGAAAGGCTAGATAGGCTAGGTTTATTCTCTTTAGAACAGAGAAGGTTGAGAGGAGACCTAATAGAGGTTTATAAAATCATGAGGGGATTCGACAGGGTGAATAAGGAAAAACTGTTTCCACTGGTGGGCGAATCAGTGACTCGTAGTCACAGATTTAAAATACTTTCAAAACGAAGCAGAGGGGAGCTGAGGAGAAATGTTTTCACTCAGCGGGTTGTTCAAATCCAGGATGCATTGCCTGAAAAGGTGGTGGAGGCTGATTTGATAACGGCTTTTAAAAGAGAATTAGATCTTTACTTAGGGAGAACAGGTCTGTTAGGCTATGGAGTGAGAGCTGGGCAGTGGGATTGAGTTGCTCTTCTCAAAGAGCCGGCACAGACTAGATGGGCCGAATGGCCTCCTTTTGTGCTGTAAGATTCTATGATACCTTACTCTTTCGCTGTTCCCTTTAATACTATCCTACATTTGCTTCCATCCAGCAAGCTGTAGCTGTTTCCAGGCTTGAAATGACTGCCAGCTGTTTTTTTTTGTGTTACCACATTCTTTTCTTGTTTGGCCCAAGGGCTAATTTTTTTTTTTCCCCCCAGTCTCTTTTGATTTCCCTGTTGGATCTCGAACAATGCCTCGCTATGGAGGGCTGGGAGAGCACTGGAGAACCATGCGTCTAACAAGATCATCTAACTGTAGCAAAGTTGCTCTGAGCCAAAACTAACAGCTTCAATTTAGGGAAGAGATTGATTTGTTGACACCAAACTTCCACACAAGTTAGTTGTGCCTCTCTCTGCCTGGCGGGCAGTGTACAGCGGAGCTGCTCACTGTGTGAGCAAGGAAACTCGCCCATAATACCTGACAGATTCGATCTACCAAGACAACTGCAGGTAAGCAGTCTCTTTTAAGCAGCTGTGCCTATGGACTGTGTGAGTGCTTTAGGTGCATTGTTGGTCCACGCAACCCCTAATGTAGGAGCTCCTTGTGAGTTCCTCTCCTGTCAGGTTCCGCACCATCCCAGCTAAGACAGTGACGATGTTGATTTTGGAGAGGCTTCGGAGAAGCTTGTCCTGTGTGACTAGACTTGACATGGAAACCGATGTGAAGGAGGAAAGGGTTTGGGGGGGTTGATTGTTGAAGACAATACGGAGCTGTGAGAATCCTTGCATTTGATACAGCCCCTTGTCATCTCACTGGAATGGCTCAAAGCGCTCCACAGGCATCCACTGTAAAGTAGAGCAACTGTAGGCGAGTGCGGCAGCCAATTTATACACAGCAAACCGTCCCGCAAACTGCAACAAGAAAGTGCCTGGCTAATTTTGTCCACTGGGATTGTTAGTGGACATATCCCTGCTCGTTCCAAATAGAAAATGACAAAGCTACATTTATAAAACGCCTTTCACGTCAGTAAGACGTCCCAAGGCACTGGGATCTTTGACGTCCCCCTCAACAGGCAGGTGGGGATTTGGGTTAAATTCTTATAATAATAATGATAATCCTTACAGTTGTTATTGCGCTTTTCACGTCGTGAATTGAAATGTTCAATTTTATTATTGCTTTTTTGGGGGGAGGGATTATTATCAGGCGTGTGTTTTGTGTGTTGTGTGTGTGGTGCGTGTGGAGTAAGGAAACTTGCCCAAGGTTTCGCCCTGACTTGCCTGGATTCGAAACACAAGTCTCACGCTTGTCGAAAGGCGCTTAATTAATAATAATCCTTGCATTTGGAATAGCACTTTTCACATCTTATCGACGTCTCAAAGAACTTCACAGAATACACTGTAAAGTGAATTGACTGTATATTTGTGGGTGAAACACGGCAGCCAATTGCACGAAGCAGTGTCCCCACAACAGTTGTGGATTGAAAATTACCAATTATTTCGAGGGTTTATTATCAGGCGTGTGGAGTAACAAAACTTGCCCAAGATCTCATCCTGCCTAGAATGTCATCTGAAATTATCTGAAGAATGCCACCTCCATCAGTGCAGCGTTCCCCCCAGCACTGTATTGGATGGTCAGCCTACACTGTGAGCTGAAAGAACTGTAGGGAGTGTTGAGTTGCTTTGATGTGTGCAATTGGCTGCCGCATTTCGCCCACAAATATACAGCCGATTCACTTTTACAGTATATTCTGTGAAGCGCTTTGAGACGTCGATAAGATTCGAAAAGCACTATATCAAATGCAAGGATTATTAGTATTGTTATTGTTAACCATTTATAAGAACACAGCAGCCAAAAGCTCCAAATATTAAATGATTATTCTCACACCTGAGTTATTCAACTCACACCACCTTATTCAATCTCAGAATGTCTGGCAGGATCTAATGATAAATGGAATTGTTTGGGCAAGCGACTGACTGCTGATAATCACTAACAAAAAACGTTCTTCAATTATAAAGTCACTGTAAACTGCAATTGGGAGAAATTCCACCTGGACTTAAATTTTTTTAAATTTCCGCAGCATTTTAAATGGTTCGGATTTGTTGAATTCAATACATTGTTGAACGTGGTGTCCTGTAGCTCAGTGGTTAGAGCACTCGCCTTACAAGCGAGAGGCCCGGGTTCAATTCCAGGCAGGTTAGGGGGAAATCTCGGGCAAGTTTTCTTACGCCAGATAATAATCCCTAAAAGAAAAACTAGTAATAAATTGGTCATTTCAGTCCATGACTGTTTGGGGGACACTGCTGTGTGCAATTGTCTGCCACGTTTCGCCCTCAAGTATACAGTCAATACACTTGACAGTATTTTCTGTGAAGCGCTTTGAGACGACTAGATGTGATAAGGCGCTATAACAAATGCAAGGGTTATATTGCTGCGTTGACTTCGAACTTCTGCAGATTCCATAAATAAACTGGCTTGAAAACTAAGGCTGTATTTAAGAATTCTGGGCACTCTGAAATGCTTCATCAATAAAGTAAAATCGTGGACCAGGGTGGAATTTCTCCGCATTAAATTGCAATTTGATGTCGGAAAGCGAAATAGATGTACCCAATTTTTTGCCGGGTATATTGTTATGGTGAATAATGTTATTCTAAAAGTATTATTAAATGTCACTGGCTTCACTCCAAAGGAAAGGTTGGAGTTATTAACCAGTGCTGTGGCTTTATTATTGAAAACATTAATTTTGCAGTTTGTCTAGAAAAATATGTCTCTTTCTCCTTCGTAAAGTGAATAGCTGTGGACTTCGCTGACTCGATAAATTATTGATCTGCTGAACTTGGGGCGCGCTCATTTATATGGTTTTTAATTACCAACATATGTGAATTAATGGTCACCTTTAACGGGAAGAATGGGGCTGGCAGAGAGATTGCACGCTGCTGAAATTACAATATACGCAAATTGTTGCATCGGCGCACAGCATTGCACTGTTTCCATCTTGTAATATTACAGCGATTACAGTCTGGCTGTGTTACAGGCTGACAATGTTACAGTCTGATTGTGTTATAACATTACAAACTAATAGAGTTAGCGGCTTACAATATTACAGGAGAGTGTCAGAAGCGCTCTGAGACGCTATCCGGCGTGGAGGGTGCTATATAAATCAAAGTTGTTCTTATTGTATTTGCTCTGTGGCGTTTCGCCCACAAAATTTACAGTCAGTTTATTCTGTAAAGCGCTTCTAGATATCTTGCTGTATCAAATGCAAGTATTATTATTATTATTACATTTATATAATAATAGTAATAATAATCCGTGCATCTAATATAGCTCTTTCCTTGTCTTCTAGACTTCTCAAAGTGTTTTGCCCGCAAATCACTTTACAGTATATTTACAGTATATTCTGTGAGGTGCTTTAAGACGTCGATAAAATGAGAAAAGCACTATATCAAATGCAAGGATTATTATTATTAAAGTGCTTCACAGAATACACTGTAAAGTGAATTTACTGTATATTTGTGGGCAAATCTGTATATATATGTATATGGAGTGTAGGGGCGACATAATGTGCTCTATTACACTATAGTATCTGACAAACTTTTTCAACCAGAACTTTGGGGAGAGGGTAAAATACATTGTAGTGCGGATGACTTAATTAAAGAGCAGGTGAGTAGAGTTGGAAGCAACATCTCTCTGGGTGTGTGATGAATTGGAGAAGTTTATAAAGGGCACAATTTAGACGGTTGTCTTTATGCCAGTATACCTCGAGTTAAACGTTGTCGCTGAAATAGGGGACAGAGAGAGAGAGAAAAAAAAATCCATTGCAGAATTGATGCTGGCGAAGACAGTTTGGAGTGGCGAAGGGCAGAGATCGAGAGGAGACAGATCAATAATACGACGGAATGCTGAATCAGACAAGGTCAGTTTAACAGAGAGAAACAGGAGAGCGACAGAGATGGATAGGCAAAACCTAATAGAAATAAGAGAGAGTGAGCGAGCGAGTGAGACCCAGGAATGAACTGAAGGATATTTAGTTAGCTGCCGGCAATTGAAACACATTAGAGAAAATTAAAGAGAGGCAAAGGCAGATTTGAACATAATATCATTTCAAAACTCTGCTAAAGTGGGACTGGAGGGAGTATTAGATTGTGTATTTATTGCTAATCTCAGATGGTTCCTGAAACGTTTTATTTATGAAACGTACAGTATTTATATTGCTTGCTTGTTTTTTTAAATGCGGGAAAATTCGTCCCATAAAGATAATAATAAGAATAATCCTTGCATTTGATACAGTGCTTTTCATGTCTTCTAAACGCCTGAGGTGCTGTCCTTCAGATGAGACCTGAAACCGAGAGTTTGCCCATTCAAGTGGAAGTTAAAGATCCCACTGCGCAATTTGAGAAGAAGAGGGAGTTTCTCTGTCCCCACCGGTATAATGGACAACAACAATAAAATTACATTTGTACAGCTCCTTCCATGTCAGGAGGAAATCCTAAGGAGCTGGACAGACATTGTTTCAGACCCGAGCTGGGGTCGGGGATGGGGAGGGTAGAGGGAAAGGTGGGGGAATTTGGGGTGACCAAATTCGAAGAGGAGGATCTTGAGAAGCGACTTGAAGGAGGCCAGGGAGGGGGCGAGGTGGAGGGTCTGTGGGATAGAGTTCCAGAGGTTGGGGGCAGAGTAGCTGAAGGCTGAATGGTGGGGTGGGTGGGTTGGTGGGTTATGGTGCAGACCGGAGTTCTGTTGAGTGGAGGGGGGCGGCCAAGTTGGTAGGGGGTTAGGAGGTCGCTTAGGTAGTGTGGGTCGAGCCCATGGAGGGCTCCCAAATAATCCCCCAATCCCCCAAATAAAATTGGCCATCGCTCCATGGCTGTTTGTGGGACACTGCTGTGAGCAAAAGGCTGCCATGTTTTGCCCACAAAATATACAGTCAAGGCACTTTACGCTATATCCTGTGAAGCCCTTTGGGACATCTGAACGACATAATAAGGCGCTCTATCAAGGGCATTGATTATCGTCAATATTATTAACTTTATTGTTTGTATTATTGTTATTATTGTTGGGATTATTAATATGATTTGATGATGATTATTATTGACAGCTCTGATCATGGGTGCACCTGCCCTGTTCCTGTTGCTGTCCTTGCTGGAAGCGGTTTCCTATTCCAAAAGAATTCCCTTTAAAATGCAAACCATGGGACCGTCTTGTGTGCGTTGCTGTGGCACTTCGGAGAAGCCAGGCTCTCTGTACAGTAGCCCATCCAACTACCGCATGGCCAGCGACAAGCCAACGTACCCCTGGCCGCAGGTTAAACCCAACATAGACATCACGATCCTGAAAGGTAAGAGCTCAGAGACTTCCTTCCCTCCCTCCCTCCCTCCCTCCCTCCCTCCCTCCCTCCCTCCCTCCCTCCCTCCCTCCCTCCCTCCCTCCCTCCCTCCCTCCCTCCCTCCCTCCCTCCCTCCCTCCCTCCCTCCCTCCCTCCCTCCCTCCCTCCCTCCCTCCCTCCCTCCCTCCCTCCCTCCCTCCCTCCCTCCCATGTACAATTGGCTGCCGATATCAATTGCAAGGATTATACAGTTTATTGTGAGACAAAATGGCCTTGCTGGGTAAGGCCGGGTGGAATTTTGAACAACATAGCCGGACGCAAAGGATCAGTGCTTCCTCAAACCAGCTCCCGTTGCCTTCGCTCCACCGGGTCTGGCCTCCTCCATGTCCCCCCGAATCCTCCGCTCCACCCTCGGTGGCCGTGCCTTCAGAGTACAAAAGTAGCAGAGGGTCTTGAGGCAGGACTTGAAGGAGGCCAGGGAGGGGGTGCGAGGTGGAGGGATTGCGGGATGGAGTTCCAGAGGTTGGTTCCTTTAACATTCATATGAATTAGGGCACAAACAGTTTGACGGCTCATTTCTCCTTGGGGCCTGAACGCCCAGCTTTCTGACTCAGAGGTGAGAGCGTAAACCAACCGAGCCAAGCGGATGCTAAATAGGTCGAGGAGACCTTTCCATCTCCCGGCTCTCTCTTGCGGTCGGTTCTTATGCGAAACCGCACCATTAGGCTCAGTTTAATGTAACGTAATGAACTTGGTACCAAATTCACTCAGGAAAATAAGTTTCCATTTAAAAGTACTTAAAATATTTACAGGAATGCTGGAGTAGTCAGCGGGTGAATTACTGCAGCGGCAAGGCTTATTCGCTCCACAGAGTTGAGAATTCACATGGCAGGCTCCATCCACTGGCTGATTAGACAGAAATGGGTCATGATTAGTGAAACGTGGCAGGCAGCCAATTGCGCTCGGCAGTGTCCCACACACAGCCGTGGATTGAACGGAGAGAGCAATTTTCCTTGTGTGGAGGGAACGTCGCCCACGGAAAGCGATCCGCCAATTGACGGACAACCAGGTAGTCACTTACTTCAGGGTAACCTGGGGCACGTGGAGTCAGGAAACTTGCCTAAGGGTTCGTCCTGCCTGGGAATTGAACCAGGTTCAAAGTTAGACAGTGTTGGTGTTCAAAGGGATTTGGGTGTCCGTGTACACCAGTCCCAAAAGGTTAGGTGCAGCAAGCAACTAAGAAGGCAAACGGCATGCTAGCGTTCATTTCAAAAGGTTTTGAGTACAAGAGGAGGGAAGTCTTGCTGCAACTGCATAGGGCTCTGGTGAGACCGCACCAAGAGTATTGTGTGCAGTTTTGGTCTCCTTATTTAAAAAAGGACATACTTGCCTTAGAGGCGGTGCAGCGTAGATTCATTAGGTTAGTTCCTGGGATGAGGGGACTGACCTATGAGGATAGGTTGAATAAACTAGGGCTGTATTCTCTAGAGTATAGAAGAATTAGGGGGGATTTTATTGAAACGTATAAGATTCTTAAAGGTCTGGATAAAGTAGGCACTGAGGGATTGTTTCCCCTGGTAGGAGAATCTATAGTGTTAAAATTAAGAGTCAGCCTTTTAGAACAGAGTTGAGGAAACATTTCTTCACTCAGAGGGTAGTGAATTTATGGAATTCATTACCCCAGAAGGCTGTAGATACTCAGTCCTTGAGCATTTTCAAGGCTGAGACTGATACATTTTTGAAAAATAGAGTGATTAGGGGATATGGGGATAGGGCAGAGTTAGGTCAGAAAATCAGCCGTGATCTTTTTGAATGGCGGAGCAGGCTCGAAAGGCCGAATGGCCTACTCCTGCTCCTAATTCTTATGTTCTTATGTTCCTCTCACTTGTGAGGCAAGTGCGATAACCAACACACGACAGGATCACTTGAAAATCCTACCAACCAACTAACCCCCTACCAACCTGTCTGTTCTCTCCGCCCAGCGGCTCCGGCCTGCTCCATGTCCCCTGACCTACCCCGCCCCACCATCGGGGAGCGATCCTTCAGCTACTCTGCCCCCAACCTTTGGTAATTCCATCCCGCAATCCCTCTACCTCGTCCCCTCCCCCGGCCTCCTTCAAGGCACTGTACGAATGCAATGTTGTTGATGTTGTTGTTGTTGCTGCTGCTGCTATTGAGGAAGGCTGTCTGCAAGGCTCTGACAATGTCTACCTTCAGAGCAGAGCAGAGTAGAGCAAGTTTCACTTTCCCCTCCCCCGGCCTCCTTCAAGTCCCGCCTCAAGACCCTCCTCTTCAACATGTTACATTTGATCCGCGAGGATTTGAAGCTCCTGTTGAAAAGAGAAGATCATTTTTTTTTATCTCGTGGTTTCCCGGCCAACAAACAAACCTCAAATAAACTTGATTGTTCATTCCACGGCCGTTTTGCGGAGACGTGGCCGCGTGCAAATTGCCCGCTGCGTCCGCTTACAAAATACAGTCATTACACGTTGCAATCAATCCTACGAAGTATTTTTAAGACATTTCGCAACGTGATAAGCGTTGAATCAAACGAGAGGGATTGTTATTACGTGGAAGCAAAAACAAAAGGGCAGCAGCCAGGTCCTAAGGTATTATTGGACATCAGGTGAGCATACAAAGTGATGTCTGTCGTGAGCTGACAAGCTCTAAGTCATCAAAAAAACACATCACTAAATAAGTAACAGTGATTAAGCTCCATTAGACTGATGTGTTTGATTAGATTGACAATGGTAATAATATGTGTTGATAATACTCAGTTTTAAAGAGCGTGTATTTGTACGTCAACCAGACAGTGTGTGATTGGGGAAATTCACATTTCTTACCCTTGGAAGTAACTCTTCTGCTGCCAATGAGCGAGTGGACGAGCCAGGGAGCAAGAGCGAGAGAAAGAGAGAGTGAGTGAGAGAGAGAGAGAGAGAGAGAGAGAGAGATAGATTGGAGCAGGGAGATTGAAAATGTTTTGCATTTCACACGGATGAATTCACGAACACATAATTTCCTCGGTGAAATTTCAGTGTGCCGAGATTAAAGAACAAGAGTTTATTCTGCGATTGCGAAACGCGGCAGCCAATTGAGCCCAGCAGCGTCCCACAAACAGCCATGAGTTGAGTGACCAAAATATACGTACTTTGTTAAGGAATCATTACCCCTTTAAAAGCGATCCACCAATCGACAAACATCCAGGTTCTACTTACTGGTAAGCAAACAGGCACGTAGAGTAGGGACATCAGCCTAAAGTTTCGCCTTGACCCTGAATCAAACCCAAGTCCTCTCACTTGCGAAGCGAGTGCTCTAAACACTAAGTTACAGGATTCCACTTTGACTCACTTTTACCTCAAAGTGTAGTGACTGTGTCTTTTTGTAGACGAACGCGGGAGATAGTTTTGGCCGCAGTGAACAGCGTTCCCTACCCACAAGCAGTCCGTTGCTGGCACCGGCACAAGGCAAAACACTCTCAGACACATTCTTCAGCTGTGGTTTCCAATCAACAGGCTGGAAAAACTCCGCAGGGATGCTGTATTTTGATGTAGAAATGTGGTTTACTGTTCTGCAAGTGCTGACGTAAAGCAGAGGTTGGCTTACACTAACGTTAACTGCAACCACAACCACAACAAATTACATTTGTGTATAAGGCCTTTCATGGTGACCCGTTCATTTTCATGAACGATTCTACGCAGGACAAGAAGACATCTGCAGGTCACTGTGTGAGCCAGGAACCAACTCTCTGAGCTCTGCAGTGGGTTCAACCTGGCATCAGCTGTTAGTGTTCATACACTGGCTGCTCAGCCCTCACCACTCCTGTGATGTTTCCTTTCTCTCTGACCCGTTTTGACGTCGCTACGCGCGTGCTGATTTCCCACCTTCTCTCTCCGTCACTGACTATCGTTTTGTTCTGCTTTTGATGGGGGAGTAATTCCCCCGCTCTGTGTTATCTACAATGTCTCAAAGCGCTTCACAGGATATACTGTGTTTCGTAGCGAGGGGCGGCAGCCAATTTGCGCGAAGCGACGTACTTCAAACAGCCATGAAGCTCCTGTAGCTCAGTGGTTAGAGCACTCGTCTTACAAGCGTGAGATCTGTGTTCAAATGCAGTCAGGTCAGGCGAATCCTTGGGCAAGTTTCCTTACTCCACACGTGTAATAATAATCAGTCCAAAAAATCTAAATAATAAAAATTAGTCATTTCAATCCATGACTGTTTGTGGGGACACTGCTGTGCGCAATTGGCTGCCGTGTTTTTCACTCACAAATATACACTCAATTCACTTTTCGGTATATATTCTGTGAATCGCTTTGAGACGTCGATAAGACGTGAAAAACGCTATATCAAATGCAAGAATTATTATTATTAACTTTGTTAGAGGTGGGAAGTGGGGAATTGTCGGCCAGGACATCCAGGAGAGGGAAACTCCCTTTTCTTTTTGAGTAGAGCATGGCTTGTGTAGGTTTCTCTGACAGTCAAAAAGGACCTTGATCTAACATCTCATCCAAAGGACAGGGCCTCAGATAATTAAATAGTGATCTCTCATAGCCCCCCACCCCCCTCCTCCCCCCCCCCCCCCCACCCCCCGCCCAGCAATATATTGGCATGAACATAAGTCCTGAAGTGGTTTTGACTGCGAGAGTATTATTTCCCTGTATTGCCGATGGAATCACTCTGACATGATACCTTGGTCTCTAGTGTCTATGTCTCTGTGGTTTCAAGTGGCCTGGTGATTAGCCTTTGTGAATATTGCAAAGCAAATATTTCACCGTCATTAGACCCGGCGGAATGTCAGCCCGATTAGACCTGAAATATCTGCAGTAACCTGGGGTCGTTAACACAGAAACAACTTGTTTGAATGAACTTCCCAAATTGCTGCTGAACAGACCAGCAACTGCAAGAAGACTAGAGAGGAGAGTGCAAGGCACTGTTGTGTGGGTGGGTGGGTGGGTGGGGGGCAGGATGGGGGGAGGAAGGGGGAGGAAATCTGCTGAAGGATTGGAGGCACTCGCAGTGTAATTTTGTCATTGGGATTGGGACCGTGAGTTTCCAATTCTGACTGACTGACTGACCGACTGATTGACTGACTGGACTAAGACTTGAGTGGAGAGCTGAGGGAGTTTATATGTGTGTGTGTGCGTGTGCGTGGGTGCGGATGTGTGGGTGGAGGAGGAGGTCCAATTACCATCCTTTGGATAATAAGCTCCTGTCTCTGTCCAAATGTTTTGTGAGAGATCACCAGTTGATAAGAAGAGAGGATTTTTCTTTGCTCTCTCGGGCAGCAATCCTGCAGATAAATTGACTTGCGGCTGTGTCTGGAACACACTATTGTACAAGGAAAACAACACTTGACAGTAATTCCTTCGCTTTGAGGTGCCGTGGGTGTTGAACGCACCATACTCATTGCTACAGCATAACGTTTAGGTGCTAATCCTGAGGCAAACATCAAACCCTCGCTAGTAATTCGTGGAGCTCCTGTAGCCCAGTGTTTAGAGCACTCGCCTTACGGTGTGAGACCTGTGTTCGAATCCAGGCAGATCAGGGCAAAACCTTGGGCAAGTTTCCTAACTTTCCTAACAAGTTTCCTGGAAGTAGAAACTTGCCCACACACGAGCCTGATAATAATCCATCTCCCCCACCAAAAAAATAATAAAAAATGGTAATTTTCAATCCACGGCTGTTTGTGGGATGCTGCTATGCGCAATTGGCTGCGTGTTTCGCCATTTCCCCGAATCCGTGCACTCCACTGGGAAACAAGATCTCCCAGCGTGCCCTGAAAAGGTTTGTAAATTGCCGCTTCATCCGGAGATGATAGAAACCAGGAGCCCTTGGCTATCCTCCCGACGTGAAAGGCACTCTATAACTATAATTTTGTTGTTGTTGTGGTCTCAAAGCGCTTCACAGAATATACTGTCGAGTGACCTGATTGTATATATGTGGACAAAATATCGCAGCCTATTGCGCACAATGTCCCCA